>JABSTQ010005397.1:50000-92580 GCA_013358835.2 Ixodes persulcatus
TGTAGCTGCAATATCGGGCGCGTTAGTCAGCAACGAATGGTGCCGGAGGCTTTCGCTTTACCTTACCTCACTTAAATCGCAAAGCATGAGCAATGACCTCGCCCCATTTTTTAGGTAGTTATCGATTCTGGCCATTCCTAAGCCTAAATGAACGCGATAATTGTCGGCATGGCAACGTCTTTGGAAAGCGGATTGCCTTGACTCAATCGGCCGGGTATTGATAGCACAAAAAATCGGACAGCGTCCCAATAAACCTTTTTCTAAATTACCCAAGCATCGAGGAGAACGCTGGAAGTGCAATTCTATGCCCCGCGCTCGCTGGCCTTCCTCTTATAAAAGATTCGGAGTAAATAATAATAATAAGGTTTTCACGAACACGCGTGCAAAACAAAATTTGTTTTAGACTTTTTGCGTTTGCACAATTACTACTGCAGACGCCAGCACGTGCAACGCGTGTAACTACACTCGTAGCATGCACCTCGGTGCTTGGGGGAACGCTGTCTGCTTTTGTGTGCTGTCCATACCCGGCCGATTGAGTCAAGGCAATCCGCTTTCCAAAGCCGTTGCCATGCCGACAATTAACGCGTTCATTTAGGCTTAGGAATGGCCAGAATCGAGAGAGTATCTAAAATATGCGGTGAGGTCATTGCTCATGCTTTGCGATTTAAGTGAGGTAAGGCAAAGCGAAAGCCTCCTGCACCATTCCTTGCTGACTAACGCGCCCGATATTGCAGCTACAACGACATTTTATTTCCAAAGCGAGCGGCGCTCACTCACCGGGGCACCGCCATGTTTCCCCGCATCCCTACCGAGCCAGTCACGCGATTTCAAAATCCCTCTTCTAGGTACTGCGGCTAACTTTAGCCGCGGTTAGTGCTTCCAGCAAACGGGCCCAGATGATACTTAATTTCGAGCCAAGTACTAAACCTTCAAATATATTTGGTGGACATCACATATGCTTTTTGAGTTGTGCGTTTGATGTTGCGTCTGTTCCATACCAGGGAGTAGCTCACGCAACTGACGCCTTGATATCTTGCGTCGGCCTCGGCGACGATTGGCACTTGGTGGTCACGCGGAGTTTGGTGCCAGCTAACACGAGGCGCAGCTTTGTAAAAAAAGTATGCAGAGCGAGTTTCGCTGTTAAACTTCGCTCCGAGTAAGTCAGCCTTCAAGTGCAAACATATAAAAAGTAAGACGACTCGGAGCCAGAACAAACTTCCACGTGAAATGGTGCCCATCCTATACCGCCAAAGTTAGTCATACCAATGAGCTGGGGCAGGCAATGTTGAAAATGCGTACTGAGCTACAGGCATTGTCCGACTTCCACTCTCCTCAACACCACGCTGGTTGAACACGAGCCACTACCCGAGTTTCCCCCCAGGCGTCAAATCTTGCGAGCCGAAGTCGGGTGTTCACGCAGTTCTGGTGTCCAATCCATGAGCCGCGTTCGGCTGTGGTCAGTCGGGTGGTTTCGATCCTACAATTACAACATCAAGCTTCGCGAACGCAAGACTGAAATAAATAATCCCCTTTTATCCTCGCCATTTCGTTGGGACAAGGAAGCTTCTGAATCAGACGTGGTCTGTGCGAGTATACGTGGGCCAGTCAAGAACAAGTAAGCTTCTACAAAGTCATGGACATTTAAATTCGACATTGTTTCATGACCTTTTAACGTGCGTCTTGTGTCTAGGTATAGCTGATAAATTTAGCCACTGCTGTACACCTGCTAGCCTAGGACCTTTAACGTGCACCACGGACATGTGATACACGACCCTACGCGTTTTCGACGCTCGTTCAAATGAAATCTTCTAGGTCTAAGCATTTCAGTCCTTTTCTATGGGTTCTGCAGCTTCGAGCTCAGGTGCGCTAAGTAGCAGCAGCGGTAGCAGAGGCTAGTCAAGCAGCGTGTCAGTTCCTTTTTTCTCTGCCTCCTTTCTCTGATTCAGGGATCAATAAGGGATTTGAATTTGAACTCACTCGGCAAGCCGATCCCTGTTGTACTCCGTTTACCCACAACAAAAACGCAATTTTTTTAAACGGTCTGCTTGGGACATGCGTGTTTAAAAATAAAATTTGCACGAAAAAAAAAATTTTTTCTACCGGAATATTGATGGCACGAGACGCGATTTATTCGGTAGAATTTGATAGAAATGTCGCGCCATGAATATTCCTCTAATTTTTGTTTTTCGCGTAAATATATTGTTTTTACACGCGTGTCCCAACAATTATGTTGAAGTTTTTATTTTTTTAGTGGTCTTTATTTTGAGTCTGCAGCGAAAGCAAGAAGCACGAGCAAGCTCGCGCTCCTGGCACCTGGCTTTGAGACGTGCAATTCCAGCGCGAGCGCTGATTGTTCGGAAGAACGTTTGAAAGCTGTGACCTCGAGTTCTCGTGCTTGTTTCATGAGCAGCAGTCTCCGCTTAAGGATGAAAAGAGTACGGTTTAAAGGCTATGCGCTTTCGTCTTACATGTGCCTTGTGCACCGGTTCAAAAAAGTGTGGGAAGGTGCACTTCCGGTAGTATCTCAATACACATACCGGAAGTACACTCCCCGTCCCTTTTTCTGCACGGTGCAAGAGGAACAGGTAAATCGAACGAGCCTAGATGAAAAAGACGCCAACAGTCACTGGCTGATACGCTGACCCCTCAAGCCGTCCCCAGTCAGGACAAAAAACAGATTAAAATATTTTTGCATATTTTTGTTTTCCAATTAAAAACAAAGTTTACACCGCCGAACGCTCATTTTTCGCTCAAATATTGCGCTAGAAGTAAGAACCAGATGCCAAAAGTTCAGCACTAAACCTTTCTTTCCTAAAGAGTTGCGTGATTTTTCACATTTTTGATAGAATATACGGATCATTTTCGCCCGTTGTCGGTAAGTGACACATAGAGCTCCATGCATTCGGCAGCTCTGGCGGCCACTCATTTTTCCATTAAGAATTACTGAAAATTAATATTTAATGATATAATGGTGCGAGCTTAAAACTAGGTATCTGCTTTGGACTTCTAGCCCTAAATATCGGCGGAAAATGAGCGTTCGGCGATGCGTAGTTCAATTTTGCACTAAACAAAAAAAAAAACTTCGGTTGACATTCGTTTAGACACCCTCTAAATGGTTTGCAGATGACAGCTTTGCCCTTTGATAGTGGCCAGTTTTTTTTTTCTTTCCTACGTGTTCCCGCTAAGAGAAACAATTTCGATCGTGTGCAATGCATGCAACGCAAGGAACGCGCTCGGCAGTGGCCGCAGTAGTGTGCATCAATGTCCCACTGTTTAAGGGGAAGACGTCCTTTGTAGTAGCCTATGTACGACTGCACGATGAAAGGAGCAAATCAAACAAATCACCGAAAAAAAAAAAATACTTTTCAAAACAAAATGACCGGCTGTTATCGCTATAAGCAAAGCGCATATGAAGGCGCATAATGCCGCCGGTGTGATGTAAATGCAAACCCACGTATAGCACCACATTCGTTCATTTTCGTTCCGCAATACGCAGTTCGTGCTTAAAAAAAAGTGCTTTTTTTAGCGCACAGTACTTTTGCTGAGAAACTAACTCACCCATTGATGAGCTTGGTACGCAGGACTCTTGCAGAATCAAAGAGAAATGACCTGGTTACCGAGATCTAAGGGACGGATCGGGTACTAAGCCAAAACTTGTAGAGGCACGGCCTTCAGAGAGATCCTCTTCTTTCTAGAGCACATTACCACATGCGGAACAAAAAGAGCAGGTTCAAAAAGAGCAATATCGTAAACGGTTCAGTAAGAACCAACAATACCCAAAAAAGAGGGCTGGAAGTGTTGCAGACGTGAGCGTTACGCCGGGACCAATGTTCAGAATGAGCGAACGTGGCGGTTTCTTTGTTTTCTTTTCCTATGTGCGCGACAGCGCGTTCAGCATGATACTAAAGATTAACCTGAGAGGCTCGCAATTACACGTGCTGGTAAACACGAGCAAAATAAATATACTAAAATTATATAATACTAAAATATTTCATAATTTATTATTTATGTGTGATAGAGGGGCATATCAACGGGACAACGCAGGTTCGTCAAAGCATTCGAGGGCTTCTATCACTAAACCGAATTTTCCAGAATACCGAAACAAATATAAAAAAAATACATAAGCGATTGTGCCCTTATCCAGAATTGGAAATTGTTCCAGTTGAAGCTTAGGCTTCGAAATACCATAAACGAAGTCTAAAATTCGATTAAAAAAATCATATTCTGTCACTTAGATACATAAAAAAATCATTCCTTGATACGAACAGTCACACAATCAGTCGTCAAAAAAAAATATAAAGCAGAATTTGGCACAAGCACCATTGAGTTGTATTTGCACGCGCGTCGCTCAGCGAGCGCGTACGTGGCCAAATGTTTACCGTACTTGGCTCGGACCGAAGTTGAGCTAGTTGGATAATTTTTTACGATGGGCTAGCTGAGCAAAGATAACGCGCAAAAAAAGAAAAACACCATTCACACTGCTGGACTAGAAACGTTTTATGCTCCTCTTTTTCTTTTTCAGTTTGTGAGTTCAAGATTTTTTTCTTTTTTTTTGCATAATGCATAAATTAATAAATAATAAATTAATAAAAATTAAACTTAAACACATGACTAACACGTTTGAAGCCTTACACGCTACGAAATGCTTGTTATTTTACGAAAGAGTCCGTACGCGCACAAAATAAACCGTACTTCGTAAGCGTCAGTTACTAAATCGTACATATGTATATGCACTGCATATCTGTTTTACATAAGAAAATATGACAATTACATGTCAAGTTCGGTATTTCAAACTCAAAGCCGAAAGCAAAAGGCCCCAGAGGAATTCTCTAGCGATCTGCATTCCTTCGTATTGGGAGGAAGTAAGCGATGTGCCCGCACTTGTGGATACGGACTTTGAAGTACATTTTTTTAAGTACACTACTCCAAATTTTATTAATGTTTATGGTTGGATATTGAGGTAACTGCTAACGATAAATAGAAAAACTTACATAGGTCAAATTTCTGCCCAGCAGAGCGCCTGTGCGAAGTCCCGTTCAAAACGCTCATAGGACGAGATTCGAGTCTTAATAGCG
Source organism: Ixodes persulcatus (assembly GCA_013358835.2). Classification (NCBI taxonomy): domain Eukaryota; kingdom Metazoa; phylum Arthropoda; class Arachnida; order Ixodida; family Ixodidae; genus Ixodes; species Ixodes persulcatus. The sequence goes on from JABSTQ010005397.1 coordinate 55,076, forward strand.
GCCATACAAACAATATATTACCATTTCTGTTGGTAGTTTCTGATAGACTACTATATCAACTAACTGTGAATAAAAAATAAAAGAAATAAAAAGTGGGTTGTTTTAGAAAATCGACTTCAAACTTGATAGTTTTTCAAAAGTTTCGTTTTTCAGGCACATGTAGCGCATTATATACTTATTGTAAAATATCGAAAGTATACTCAAAAGAAAGTGCTTAATTGGAGCTTTACGGTGATATAAAGATCATAAAAATATGTTAATTAGGTCACACAGCACAGCTTGCTGAACTTCGTCAAATATCGTCGCAGAGAGGCGGTTTGACAAATAAACAAAAAATAATTAAACATGTTATGACCTAGACACTTAATTAGCATGAAAAAGCCTATATCTAGAGTGTTCCCAAAAAGTTATATTGATGTAGCGTAAAAAGTATGGAAAAGGGATGGAGTGAAATATGGCACCTCCGATAAGCTGGTAAAACGTCAGTTTCCACCTTGACCACTTCAACGGTCCATAACTTGAGAACAAAAAATCCGACGACATTGCCGTTTGCGTCATATTTTATTATAGGAATTGCCCCCCAAAACAATTATTTTTTCCGTCAAAATTAAAAATTCTACCCTAAATTCGTGCCTGAGTTGAGATGAAATCACCCATATATTTTATTTCACTCGCTTTACTTTGCTTCTTTGAGGGACGACCAGCAGATGAACTCCCGTGCGGGCTATCAACTATCTGCTTTACCTCGCATGCTCTCCACGACGCAACCCTTCACTGAGAAAATAAAAATAAATTTCATAATTATATTTTTTTTTAATTTTTTTTTGTGGTCACACAATTTGAGGGGTGAATTTATCGGGTCAAAGCTCCTTTCCTTTGATCCTATCCAGTTTATGTTTTGTGTGAGCACGCCCAAAGGGGTTTTAAAATCATGTTGTGGGCTAGTTGGCTATAAGTCTTGCAGAAGTTAGCGCAATGACAAGGGACGAAGGACGTAGAGACGGGACCTGCTTAAAACTGGCGTTTAATACTAAGTGAGAAATAGAGAGAAGTACTGAAAGTTAAAAGAGAAAAACACAGAAATAAAAAACACGAGAAATTGAGAGGCAAAGGAGGGGCGGGAAGGAAAGAAAAATGCAGTGAAAAGAAAGATAATAAAAAGAAAAAAGAGGTAGGAGAACGGAGGTATGATAAGGGCTCGATGGCTGGCCACGCTGTCCAAACAAAAGCGAGTTTACTGCAAAGTTTCTGTCTGCCCGTGTCCCATTGGTGCAAACTCTTCTTCCTTCGGCTTCCCCAAAGCTCTGTGTTTCCCGGAATGGACGTGATGGTGCCGTGAAGAGTGTCTCGACTGCCGTTGTGTCCGCCTCGGCCAGACGCCAAATCGCCAAGTCTTCCACTGGAACGAAGCAGCTTCTCTGCACTTCACGACGCGTGACTTGCAGCGAGTTTGGTTTGAATTTTCAGACTCCCCGTGTCCCGTCGGTGCAAACTCTTGTTCCTTCAGCTGCCCCAAAGCTCTGTGTTTCTTGGAATGGACGCAATGGTGCCGTGCTGAGCGTCTCGACTGCCGTTGTGTCCGCCTCGGCCAGACGCCAAACAGCCAAGTCTTCCACTGGAACGAAGCAGCTTTTTTGGACTTCACGATCCGTGCCTTGTAGCGAGTTGCGATGTTTATGTCTGCCCGTGTACCATTAGCGTGAAGTTTCCTGAAGGCTGATCGTTGGCCGAGTGTGTTTGTGCACCACACCTTGGAGTATATGGAGCAAAAGCTCACACTACAGAACCCAGATGCCTGGTGTTCAATCCCAACCTCTGCCCATTTTGATGTGAATGAACATTGCACCGGCGTCCAGTCATATTTCACTACTGCGTAATGCTTGTTAAAGACCCCTAGACTAGCCGTGGTGCTGCACTGGCTAAAGTTGTCATCTAAGCAAAGATGCTGACGTCCATTAGGGCGAAGTGACTTCCCTCTGTCCAAGCATACAAAACACCACTCTTCTCCCCTTCCTTCGGGCGAATGCTGGTGGCCGTTGAGCTGTCACAATCTCTGGTCAGTCAAACTATGAAGGCCTCTTGGTCTCTCTGAACTTCCGAGCTTGCAAAGATTCAGAAGCGGTAAAAATGTTTCAAAAGTCGCTTTTTTTTTCAGGTCATGTTTCTTTCGGTGTGTCCCACCACGTCTTTATGTATTCATTCTGTTGAAGAGGGAAAGCCCGGAGTGTTTCTTTTTCGGTACTATAATGCAGCCGTGGCCTTGTTACTCCCCTCGAGGGATGACCAACTTCGTGAAAAGCTGTCGGAGAACCACCCCTCTTTCAGCGGCACTTTGCTGACGGCACATGTGGTGTATCCGCAGCTTGAAGTAGTACTCCAGCATTGTCTTCATCATGAAAGTACAGTGGGAGTGATGGTCAATAGTCTGAGCGAGAAACAGATGATCAAATCTCCTGAAAATTGGGGTCTTGGAGGCAATGCCCATTGTCTCAGTCTGCAGCTTTAGAAGCAAGTTTCGGCCCCTTTAGGCCACTTTGTCGAAGCTTCGCCGAAGCACCTTTTCTGCTATTGTGCACAAGTGCAGGACGTCCTGGGAGGGGCTGTGGAGGCCGCCAGCGTCTTTGGAAAGCACCAGACCACGTTTGTCACTTGTGACCATCGAAATCCTAGAGCACTCCGGACAATTGGTTACTTTGGCAAAGTTTGCCGCCACATTCTCTGCGATATACTCGATAACGCACTCAGCGAACTGAGAAAGTGGCTGGTAGGAGTTGATCTCATGGGTGCCTTCGCCCGTGGCAGCTTCATCTCTTGCCTGGACTTGCTGGTGGCAACCCGACGAGCTGACAAGGAGTGTGGCGGCGCCGTCGACCTGGCAGTTGCCTCAGTTTAAGGGCTGGACATTGGCGACCAGGCACTTCTTCAGAGCGGAACTCGAGTGCCGTTGGGTTGTCGTTGTTGCCCGTCCTGTTGCGCACAGTCGCAAAGAACAGTTCCAGGTGGTCCTGGCTGAGCTTCCCCGTCAGCATGCACCTGAGTGGTGGACTCGGGCCCAAGACCAGGTCTTCAGCGAGGCCCTTAAAGAAGTCCAGGACGAGCAGGAAGCCGAAGATTGGAGTCTTCCTTGCTCATTGGCTCAGTGGCTGACCCGCGGAGTCCTTCAAGGCCCGTAGGTAGTGTGAAGCCTGGTCGATGCGTGTCAGCATGGTGTCCTTGTTGACGGCTCGAACGAGGGCCTTGCTTCCACGACCAAGGGGGTGACAAGAGTTGCTCAGGTCTAAGATGTCCTCGACTGCTGCAGCAAACTCTGCGGTTTCTCCAGTGGACTTGAGTTGCTTCCTGTCGTTCCAAAATTGTTCTTCCACGCGTGATGCACACAGCAAATCTGTGATGTTCAACTGACGTTCAAACAACGCTTAGCGATTACAGACTAACGTGCGGCTAATTTTCTATTACTCTTTTGTGAGAATCACGTTGACTACGAGCGAAAACCCGACGAAAAGACGAGGCGTGGAATTCCCATGTTATACCTACGTGAGAGAGTATGAAAAAAGCAGAAATGGTATTATACCGGGCCCTTGCCGCGATTCCCGTTCCTCTGCTCGGACCCACGTCGCCCACGTCTCTAACGGCCCCCGCAGGCTATGGGAGCTGCCATCTTTCCTGTGACGTCACGTATTTGGTTTGGTGACGTGACGAGGGGTCAAATTTTCGTACAATGGCAGCGGCCTTATGGGCTTCACTTTCGAGTGCTGACCGGAACCCCAGTTTATCGCTCTAAGCCCCTCTACCTCGTTGGCCATGAACAACGAGGCAGAGGGGCTTAGAGTGATAAACCGGAAGTTCGGAAGTGGTAGCCCCCCACCCCCGGTTGCCGCCATATTACACGCAAAATTGAACACTCGTCACGTAACCTCATAAGAGCCGCGACGTCACCTATATGATGGCAGCGCCCTGAGCTGGCGGATTTGAGTTTGTTCGGTGCGCGGTAGCCGTAAAGTGCCGCTGCTTTCCGACGTTTTCGGGCTTCTTCCTGCACGCTGGCGCAGGTATAATGTGAAAATATCAAGAAATGACACTTTATACCCTTTTTGCGCAAGATCGCTTTGGATCATCTGAATATTAACACCTGTGAGACAGCATCAGCCGTATCGCCGTACCGGTGCTCGGATTCCCGGATGTGTTCGAGGATCGATAGGACTTTGAGTGCTTTTAGCATGAACCTTTCGCATTCTCTTAGGTTTTTTCGAATGTTGGAATGTCTGTGAGAATCGGCGCGATATGTGAGCATCGGACGTAGGGCCTAAAAGGATTTGTTTCAGCCCTAGGTAACCGCATAATCACAGAACCTTTTAGCGAGGAAGCTCCTGACATCTTTACGTTTTTTACTAATCAACAATTCTACGATATAACTTTTTAGCATAAAATATTCGCATTTTTCTAGCTTCGTTTGAATGTTCGAATATCTGAGAAGAAAGCGAAAGGTGTACGTCGCGTTAAACCCTAGGAAAAGTTGTTTCAGCCCTGCATCACCGAATAACCAAAGCAACTTTTATCGAGGAAGCTCCTGCGACCTTTAACCTTTTGTGCTAATCGACGATTCTACATTCAATCGCAATACCTTTTTAAATGAAAGCTGAAGCTTGCTTAATTGACGTACACGCGAACTCTTACAAAGCATTCGAACCAATCATAAACAGTTTTACGAACATACTTATGTTCGTAAAACGGTTTACTTGTCCCCTTGCAACTCAGAACAAAGCAAGCCTCTAATTGATCAGTGCGCAAAATGCTGCATCCGATGTCCCTTAGAAATTAGAAATTAGTAGTCTCTTTGCCTTGCCGATCGGTATTAATAATTGACAGTAACCTCAATGACTCATCTTAGATGGTTGTCTAATCCATCATTTTAACATCGAGAATCTTTAAAATTAATGAAGCCCCACTCTTTAGAGGCCCGGAGATTGAAAAACACGTATCAATTCGTTAAATGCAATGCAGTTGGGAAAAAGAAGGTGAACTGCACATTTTTCTTTTTCGTAGGATTTATTGCGGCTTTAACTTTTTCTTATCAAGAGTGCATTGCATTAGTCAGTCAATTCTTTACTTGTTTTAATTACTTGGACAAGACGACTCGTATTTGTGTTCATCACTTGCCCGAAGAAGCAGTCTTCTTTCAAAATGTTGACTGTCATTCCTTTCAGTCTCTTCAATCGTCTTTTTTTAAAAGTTTGGGCCGCCTATACTTCGTTTCACTGTAACTTGGTAAAGGGCAACCGACACACCCCCCTTGAGCCAATCAGACAGACGGAGCGAAGGTATGTGACAAATCTGTGCAGATGACCACTCTGATGATATGTTGTCATGTGCTCTCTCCGACGTGCATACTGACTCACCAAGACTGTACCCTTCCCCGTTTTCCAAATTGTGATAAAACGAATTTCAGTAGCTACTGCTTTAATTACCCAAGGCCTTTATACTTTTGACATTTGTTCGACAAAAATGGTATGTCAAGAATCACTGCGAACTCGGCTCAGCGCCTATTGGACCCGAATGCTGCATTAATGTTTAACGTGAACTTGGGCCCATTCGTGTGCCTTACGCCGAAAGAAATGGTGACTTGTATGGCTTCATGGGGTTTTGAAAAGGGTCTATTGTGTCATACGTATAGGAAATGGCCTGCTATATAATAATGCATCAACACATACTATTAAACCGGATACTCAGAGGTGTGTCCGTTTTCGCAATTAACAAGATACAACAATAATTAATTCTTACTACTGTAATATTTATTTTCGGTAGCTGGGCCCGTTTTGTGCTCATTAATGTCAGTGTGCTATGATGTTATTATCATGTGTTTTATTAATTATCCTCTCCGCAATGCCTACAAAGGCCAATGGAAGGAATAAATTAATAAATAGTCTTTTCACATCACTCCAGTTGGTTTTCGGATGCACCACACGTTCAGGAGAGGTTGAACGAGTGCAGCCTCATGAAACCAGTCGGCCAGTCTGATATCTCCCATTAATTAATATTGAGAAGTTAAAGATTTGAGTGTTCTCAAAATGTCCAGCGCGTAGAGTGAACACAATTCTCTGTGTATAGACTCTGAAGGCGTAAATGCGAGTGGAAATATGTTTATTTGGCGGCATGCTTATTTCCATTTAAATACATAATTATTGATTCTTAGCAAATAGTTCCATAACAAGTATTTTCTGCGACAGTCTCGTGTCAGGTGTTCATTCGTAGTACCTGTGCTCCTTGTTGTCGGATGACGCTCCTTGCACGTCGGTGTTAAGTTTGGTCGAGTGGCAGCTTCGTCTGACTCATGCCGTCTTGTAAACATACGTCATGTGCTCCCACTGTCATCTGATGCACTGAAGCTGCAGGGCTAGCTTCTAATCCGCAGATATTCCTGGTAGATTCCTGCGTCAATGCTGCAAGCTTGGGCATGTACTGCTTACGTGGTTGTGCCTTTTGCTGTACCATTGACTCGATGGCTGGCAACAATGTTTGTTTGTTACCTAAGCCAATTCACTTCCATTCCGTAGTGGCGATTTTATCGGCATCCCGCTACCACTGCAACTTGTGTAAGTCTCGTGTGTCAAAGTGAATTCGGGTGAAGCTTGGTGTCCACTTTTGAGAACAACGAGCCATTCTATTTCTTCAAGTCACTCAGCGGCATTCTCCCTCAAAGTTGGAAATTGTGTGCTTCGTGCAGTGGTCACAGATAATTGGTGTCAGGACTTTATTATGTATTGTCCTTGGACGACAACCGACACCAAATCAACTGTCATTGCACTGCCGCTCACCTGCTTTGTCGTTCTTACATCCCGTCAAGGTGATGGGAATCAGGAGCTTTGGGGTATTTTCGGCACCAGGGTAAGGACGTCGAAGATAATCCTCAATGTCCTGTGGTCGCTCCTCGAGACGTGGTCGAGTATTGTTCGGCACGAACCCTCGCAGGCCAATTCATTTGTAAGGCCACCGCCAGTAGACATGGTCAGCCTTATGCAGTGGCAGCAAAGTAGTTTTCGGTCGGCCATTCGCAACACATCCGCTTTCCTCGTTATACTTTGTTCATCCTGACCTAGACTGGTTCTTCCCGATGTTGGGAATGCTTCATCGTCTGGGTGTCTCGTTGAATTAGCATTGAATACTTACGGGCAGCCGTTGGCAGCCGTCGTGCCGTTGTGGCGTAAGTCGCCCTCGGTTTGTCAGATGACGCTTCGCTCCCAGAAGTCTCCGGTTGATATGCCTGGGGAACTTGTTCCGAAACAATCTCGGCAATGAAAATAAAAGCCGGGCAACTGATGGCAGCGAGTAGCTTCCTCATCTCCTTCCGGACAACTTCGTCAATGATGTCGCGGATGCCTAGAAGGCTGGCGCCGAAGTTGCAGCTGGGTGACTCGAGTGTCGAGACGCCGTGGATTTGTTGATAGTGGCAGGCTCAGGCATGCAGTGCACGTTCAATGTTGGAAGGCTTGGTGATATGAATCCTTTGCCTGTGTGTGTGTGTGGGGGGGGGGGGGGGAAGGGGAGTGGGGGGTTGCGGACAAGGCTGCCCAAGATGTTGTCCCTCCCATGAGGGACATGGGATTCTGAGCTTCTAGTCGTTTGTAGCATCAGGGTCGGCGTGGGCACTCGATCAGGCGCAAAAATCCTCCACGAAGGCGGTGACGCTCTCGCTGGGGCCGTGTCCTGGGCAGAATCAGGAATTCGTCTTTCTCGCGTCAATGTAGGCTGACGAACGTGCGCTTCCGCTCGATCTTGCCAACTTCCCACGACGTTAAGGAGGATTCGTGGTTCTCAAACCAGTGCGCGTCAGTTCCTTCCACGAGAATAGAATCTGCAGGAGCTGTTTATCTCTTCACCCAATGTGGCGGCGATATGGCCATATTGTTCAATCCAGTCCTCGACGTCTTCATACGCGTTACGTGAAAGGGCGTCGGAGTGTGAGGTGCAACGGGCACGCAAACAACGGTGGGAGCGGACGCAATTCGCTCCTACAGGTTTGTCAGTGTTGCCTTTGTCAGCTTCGGTTTGTCTGGCAGGAGACCGAATTCCGCTGGTTCGTCCTGGTAGCAGCGTGGTGTATTTGCGAGGTTCGTTCTTGTGGTACTTGCTCGTCTTGCGGTTTTTCTGCCGGGCTAGGGATAGGACTTGGTTCACGACTCGCCGGGGGTTTAAGATGCGAGATAGTCCGCAACCCGTATTCCGTTATTGGACAACTCGGCTGAGGAGCCACCAGGGTGCACACAGAGTGAAGGGCTATGGGTAAAGTACCCAGCACCTCCACCAAAACATACAATGACAGCCGAGCATGGCCGGAAACTTTCGAGAGTAGTACATATTGATAGAAGATAGGACTTGAGCAAGCATCCGTGATCATGACAGAAGATAGCTTATCCTGACCACTAAAGAAGCTGCATTCCTTTAGTGGCATTCGGTACAAAAAAATCCTGCGTTCGGTGTTTGGCGACTGCCGTGGACGAATTGAACTGAAATGGGTGTGGGACGACATTTCTGGTAATGAGCCGCTGCAGACTGTCGCCGAAACGCGTTGTGAATGGGTGGGTTGGGTAGGTTACACGCGCGATGAAATGTTCATACAGCTTGCAATTCGCGTAACGAGTGTTGATGAAACGTTTGTGTTGATGAAACGTGCGATAGACCAGCGGAATCAATAACAACTGCAACACCTGTGCTCCCTGAAAGTGCACGTCTACGCCGGAACTATTTAGGAAGCAGCACAGCCTCACCTAAAGCACAGCACAGGAACTACTAGCTTGAAGGCGGCTCTTCAGTGCGCCGCACAACCAAAGTGAGCCTTTGGTCATTTGAACAAAGCCGCACCACGATTGCACACTGCCAAGCATGGCTCACGCGATTTCCGTAGCTACTAGCTGTGTAAAAACTTCCATAACGGTCTTGAAGACGATGAAGAATCCAGGGGGAGAAAAGTTGTGGCACGAGCGAATCGACCGACGAATTCACGAGCAGCGGGGCAGGCGGGCTTCAACCGTTTCGCCTGGCTTCGATGTCCTTCTTTTGCCTGTAAATATAGTATAAAAAGTTCGCTGTCAATTTAAACACCATCAACGATAAGGCGTTCCTTCAACTGGTGCCAAAACCCGGGAACGAGAAGCAACGGAAGGAACCTGGACGACAAAACAACCTCGAGTCCATTTCTCCTTGCAGCGACACTGCAACACCATTTGAAACTCATGATCCCCCAGTACGCTGAGACTGCCAGAGAACTCTTGAAGTCAAATGTCAGGAAGCGTACACCGAACAATACTTCCCGTGTTTGCAGATGCAAGTACTACGGCGTATGAAGCAGTAGCATATCTCTGCACAACGACAGCCCAGGTGAAACCCATTCAACATGCATGCTTTGTAAATCACGCGTAGCCCCACTCAAGACAGTGTCTTTGGCAAGACTACAGCTTCTAGCTTGTCTGGTGGCTGCGAGGATCTATCGCCACATCAAGAATCATTTTAAAGACACAGAGAGAGAGAGACACATTTCTGGACGGATTCTATGATTGCGTTGGACTAGATCGTTGGCGACGCAAACTGATTGAAACAGTTTGTCCAAAACAGATTGCGAGAGATGCAAGCTACAACGAACGTGAACTGGAAACACTGTCCTGGCGAAGGTAACACAGCCGATCTCATTACAACAGGTACATCAGCCAAGCAAGTTGTGGCAAGTCGGCTATGTTGGGAAGGATTCTCATAGATCACGATGGATGAGACAGCCTGGCCGGCGCAACGCATGTCAAAAGAAGACTTCCATTCTTGCGATTTGGACGAGAAAATGTATGTGAGCGTCTTACAAACTATGGAACCGATCGAGCTGGCAAAACTGGACGAAAAAAGATAGCTCAATTCAGCGACTACTCCAAACGAAAGCCTGGGTTATGAGATTCACTAGCAAGTTGAGACACAAGAGTGATAAGAGGAGACCCCTGACTACGGACGAGCTTTATGAAGCTGAACTGTATTGAATTCAAAAAGTACAATTTGCATCCTTTCAGCAAGAAATTACTTGCACTCAAAGTGCCCAACAAATACCAGCAGAGTCCAAACTGGAGGACATGCCATTGTTTATCAATCAGGTGGTCGTGATGTGGGCCACTAGTCGACTGCAACACAGCGAAGCATCTTACGGAGAACGGCACCCAGTTGTCCTACCAAAGGATCACCGATACTCCCTGCTTCTTGTACGTCAAGAACAACAAAGACTTCTTCACGCTGGCGTACACGACACGCTTGTTCCACTGAGAGAACGTTACTGTATTGTTTCTGGTCGACAACTGGTACGAAAGGTAATCAAAGAATGTGTTGTCTGTCAACGCTAAACTTTAAGACCAGCTTGTTAATTTACTGCACCGTTATCACACGATCGCGTAACAAGATCGGAACCCTTCCAAGTGACTGAGATCGACCTTGCCGGCCCTCTTTTTGTCAGGGGTATACCATATCGGAAAACTTATATAACTTTGTTCACGTGTGCAGTAACGAGAGGAGTGCGCCTGGAGCTTCTGGTAGATATGACAGCAGTATCTTTCTTACACGCTTCCCGGCGATTTACATCGAGGAGAGGCATTCCGCAGGTTATTTACACCGACAATGCACTGACATTTAAAAGAAGCAAGAAACCTACAAGCTCTGTGGAAGATCATCAGAGGCGACGAAGTTACAAATCAAGTTAGTTCCTTCAAGATTCAATGGAAGTTTATCGTAGAACGGGCTCAATGGTTGGGAAGGTTTCTATGAACGACTCGTCCGATCAATCAAATTGTCATTGAAGAAAGCCCTTGGCTGTAGGAGCTTGTCGGCCGACGAACTCTATACAGTCCTGACAGAAGTAGAGGCTGTCAATAATTCTGGACCCCTCACCTATGTGTACAATGAAATCAAAGAACCAGAGGCACTGTCACCTGCCAATTTCCTTACGGGCTGATGCCTCTCCAGATCAACTGCTTCACATGTGGAAGTACCGTGAAGAGGTCCTCAAAAGATTTTGAAAGAGATGGTCTAAAGAATACTTAATGCAAATGAAATGTATGTACAAAACGACCACCTTAAAATCCCAAAACATGAAAGTCGGAGATTTAGTTCTACTTAAAGGGCAATGAAACGAATTTCGGGCTGGGATGAATGATTTTAAATTGGGACTTTACTAATCGCGTATCGTTTAGTTGGGCAAACAAAAGAGGGCAGAAAGTCAAAAGCCAGCTTTTTGGTACGATCGTAGAGGACTATTTTTTACCTTTTTCCTTCGAAATCTCTCCGCCTTTTCACTATGATACATCCGCGGTTCCCAAAGCGCGTCAACGGTGCCAAACTGACGTCAGCCGCGCCCAGCTCACGCACTGGAGACGAGAACTGCGTCACTCCGACGTATGCGCTCGTCAACAATCAATCCCTCGGCGAATATTTTTATTTACGTTCGTGGCCAATGAGTGCCCTGACGGAACTTATCGTCACGAGGCAATGACAAGTTCTATGGTGTGCATAAAAAGCACGGTGGAAGCTGGGAGTCGTCGCACCGGTGCCGAAGAATGTCATGACGACGTGATTTCACAATTTGCATTTTAGTTGAGGATTAAAGCTAAGGAGGAAGAAGTAGGAAAATTCCCAGACAGCGATAGAAGATGGGACTCGTAGAAGAGATCTTTACCGGAAGAGACGAAAAAATACGCTCCGGTAGGGTCAGGTTATCCGCTGGAGTAACGGTTATACGGCCACTTCAGCTGCTGCACTCCTTTGAAGTTTCTATTTCCGAAGCTTAAAATGAGCAAAGTTCATTTCGGGGGCAGTCACTAAAAACTTCCACATCGGTCTCGAAGACGATGAAGAAACCAGGGGGAGAACAGACGGAACACGAGCGAATCGACCGACGATTTCACGAGCAGCGGGAGCAGCGGGGCAGGCCGGCTCCAACCATTTCGGCTGGCGTCGATGTCCTTCTTTTGTCTGTAAATATTGTTTTTAAAGTTTGCTCTTCATTTAAACACCGCCAACGACCAGGCGTTCCTTCAAGCTGTGTATCCAAGTACATTGCACACGATTTACTGTAGACCTCGAAGATTACGAGGGTCACCGAGAGCACAAAAACGTCGCGTTGAAACATAGCCTTGCGATATCCGAATCAATCTGTGGTCCAAGTAACGCAAGGCCGAATGTCTGTTTCATGACAATATCCATGTCGATCACCAGCGAAATGCACACCATTTCTCCGTAATTTGACGTCTTACCTACCTGGGACACGACGCTGAACTCTGAAGTCGATTTCAACCGGACTAATAATAGCGGCTTCCGCATCTGAAATCAACTCGCTGAGACGAACAACAACGAACAAAGCATCCGACAAGCTCCGGGCAATTCTCCGGCCCAGCTGGGACCAGCCGCTGCCTTGGAGCTGCCATCTTTCCTGTGACGTTACATATTTGGTTTGGTCACGTGACGAGTGGTCCAGTTTGCGTAAAATGGCAGCGCCCCTATGTGGGTCACTTTCTAGTTCAGACCGGAACCCCGGTTTATCGCTCTAAGCCCCTCTACCCGGTTGGCTATGGACGACCATCAGGAACAAGAAATGAACAAATAACTTTTGAGCGGTAGCTAGCGCCACCCTCCCCGTGCAATCTGTTTCGATTTCGGTTTCAAAAACGATAATTATATAATGATCGCTTCATTGAATATAAAAAATACTTAGAAACACTAAAATCATCAAAACCTTGATTTCAAAGGAAGATTGGAGAGAATGCTGTGTCTCGTTTTGGTACAAAATCTATCTTCATTTGTTTTTGTTTTGAAATTCGCCGCACTTTTGAACATAAATATTTTTCCACTTGATTAGATATAAAGATCGGCTACTTCAATTCACAGTATGATTGAAGTGGTTTGTATGCCTAAATATTGTCACTTTACCTGTTTATAGTTGACGCACAATGTACGGCATACCGAAATAAAAGCGCGGCGAGATTGATGCGGTTTCTACCCATTGGAGATGAGACGCCATCTTGTTGGGTCTGCTAGTACCTTGAGCAATGGACTGCAATTTGGAACGCGAAAACAGTTCGAAAGCACTCTGCTCTACCAGCTCGGCCAGCGCGCACCGACGAGCTGCCGCACTTTGCGCATGCGCGTCTTCGTGGCAGCCGCGTCGTCTCTACACACGCCGTATGTCGGCTTCCTAGACGGTACCTTTTGGTTCTCGTGGTTTGGTCACGCTTCAAAACAACGATTCGGGAGAGTGGTTAGCAGTTCAAAAACAAACCACTGGTGGGAGATAACGAGTGCAGACCAGCATTTATTTTCTCCAAACTCCCACAGAAATCTGACAAAAAAAAATAAAACGATCGCGTTTGTCAAAGCTACGTTACTTACAGATTTGCCGGAGTCATGCCAAGCCAATCTGGGGATTCCGCCGAAATGCTTCGATGAAATCAATATTCCACAGCGACTTCTTTCTGACAGATGAACCGTCCGTTATAATCATACTAAACGTTCACGCTGACTCAACAAACTGACACAGAAGAGAGCGGAAAATGCCTAATTACGCAATGAACGCGTTTGAAATTGTAGCGTACTACAGAGAACCTTTACGAACAATGTAGGATTCAGTCCCTCTTTGATCGCGTCCCGCTACTATCGTCTACCTAACTGAGACTCCCGATTTGGAAATTGCTGGCCAGCTAATGGTTAAAACGTTTCACTGCTGTAATATTCTGTGGTTCCGAGAACGCCGGCTCAGGATCAAAAACAGGCACGAGCAGCCCCGTCCGAATACAAGCACGATCTCTTTTTTATCACGAGCTTATCGTGGGGTATCACGCGGGCACGCCAGAGCGTGCAAAATGGCGGCGCCAGCTTTTGGCGCCGCTTTGAGTTCATGTGTACTAAAACCACTACATATTCCCTTCCTTTTTTTAAGCAAAGCTTAAAACACAGTTATTATTTTTTCCTTTTGCCTCTCGGATTGGGTAAAATATTGTGGAGGTCATCCTTCGTGCAGACGAAAAGTTCTGAAAATTATGGGGAACGAAACGCCTCTTGACCTTGGACTTGTCCCCCAACTCAGAGTTAACAGGGAAAGACGACACCGCGCTCGTCTGGCAATGAAACGATTCAGTCGTTTTCGCAAGTTGTTCAAATTGTATTGCGAGCTGGAACGCTCTGTCCAGGGTGGGTACCTCGGCCCCGACGCATTCACGTAAAATGCGGTCCTGAACTCTCTTCGAATCCAACCCCTCCAAAAAGATTTCACACACGCGTTCGTCTAACGTAGCGCCGTAGCTACAGAAAGAGCCTTGTTGACGTAACGCGGCGAGGTATTCGGACACTGAATCGCCGGGACGTTGGACTCTAGCACGGAGTTTCTTTCTTTCCAGTGTTACGGACCCCGAGAACTCAAAGTGTTTTTCTAACTTCTCCAAAAAGATTTCATACTCATCATTGAACTCAGTCGCCGGTGCATCGTCCAAGCGGAATGCGTCAACCACACGCTGGCCTTCCGTGCCGAGCAACGAAAGCAGTAGTTGTTTTTTACGACGCGGTTCTATCTGTTCGAACCCCGAAGCGTCAAGAAAAGCGGTGAAGGCACGCTTCCATGCCGGCCACGCAAGGGTGGGCGTGTAGGGAACAGGTAGAAAGACGGGTCGCGGCGGCACAACGCGCCGTTCCAAAAGCGATATTTTGAGTCATGATGGTCAAATGTTGAAAGGAACCATGGAAATAGTCAAAGCACGCTGACGGTCGAAGCCTACCGTTAGAGAAATTACAAGATCGCAACCGACATGGTGGTTGACAATGCAAATCGAAGGAAATACTGTGAAGCAGCGGGTGGTTGGCTTGAACTAAAACCAGACGTTATGCGCTGCGATGGGGCGTGGAGATCATGCTAGGAGGGGACTGCAAAATATCTAGGAAGGAGAAAGACGTGTACCTCGTCGCCTCCTTGTATCCCATCCTCGTCGCCATTGTAATATTCTGTGCGTCCGAGAACGCCGGCTAAGGATCAAAAACAGACACGACAAGCCCCGTCCGAATACAAGCACGATCTCTTTTTTATCACGACCTTATTGTGGGGTATCACGCGGGCACGCCAGAGCGTGCAACATGGCGGTGCCGGCTTTTGGCGCCGCTTTGAGTTCATGTACTAAAACCACTACAACTGACCCATTGAAAATCCTTCCATAAGGTAAACCAGGATTTTTTAAATGTTCTGACGTACTTATCGAAGAAGTTTGATGTATTCTAGATTTCCCTCAAAGTTTTCTAAGGAGCCTGACGTACCCTTTAGAAAATCTGTAAAGGGTGTAAAAGACCCGTCAAAGAGTTTTGAGAGGCCTAGGCCTCTCAAAAAGCTTTGACAGGATTGGACAGACACCACAGCTGTGGGGTCTATCTCAATCCTGTCCGTAAAACCGCACGACACATCAAAATCGTTTTAACAAGTTTGTGGTAGAACCGTGGGACCCTTCAGGATATATGCGTCGAGGGAACCGCTTGCCATTTTTGAATCGGGCGATGTAGCTGGAAAAGGAAACAGGCAATCGTTGGTGTGGGCTCCTGGACCCGTCTGTCACTGCCCGGGTGTTCAGTCGCAAAGGAGGCCACTGGGGGCGACCGCCCCTTGTGGAGAATTGACAAGGCGCGGACCGAGCGGCGTTTGAAGGCAAGCGCAATCTTGTCTGCTCGGTCTTATTTAGCAGCTTTCGTATACCGCGTTTCCCACACCGCTAAGCCCTCCGCAACGAAGAAGCCGCTACTGGGCTTGCGCGCCGATGGCCTTGACTGTAGAGTTCGGGGTATTAGAGCGGGTTCCGGAGAGCGTAGCGGGACGGCGAAAACGATCCACGAAAGCTCCCTATTGTGATGCGAGATCCGCCCGCGTAAAGATCCCCCGCTCCCCGCGCCAACCTTAGCTCGGAAGAGGAGTGCTGCTCTTCTCTCCGCCCGGCAGTGGGGTGAGGGCGCAGGGCCGCTAGGCCCTTCTCCAGCGGCCCGCGTTAGAGAGAGGTGTGAGGAAGCCGAGGAGGCCAGTAGAGTCATTTTCTCTCAGCTCGTGTGCGGTTTGCTTGCTGTTACCGCCGTGGATATCTGGAGCGGACCGGTTTTCTCCAGGAAGGTGAGGACGGCTTTGAGGGTTCGCTTTTGTTCTGGTTTGATCTGTGCAGTTTCTTCCTTGGTTCCGCAGGTGAACCCCAGTTCGGCGTTGGCCGCCTTCGGCTCTGCTCGAGCGCCATTCTGTTCGGCACATTGAAGAAGATTGTGGCCGGTGTTGGCCTCCCCGCAGGCGGCGCCTACACCTTAGGTGTTAGGTGCTTGGTGAGTAGCGCCACCACGGACCCCAGCCACGTGGGCCACCATACCCGCACGCAGGGGGCACCTGCCTCGGTAGGTGCTTGGTGAGTGGCGCCACCGCGAACCCCGAGCTATGTGGGTTTACCCACCCACGTCTGGCTGTGCGTGGCGTACCCGTGTCCGAGGAAAGGGGGACCCTGGTGGTTGAGCTGAGCCCGGGGTATGTTTGGACCCTTCGGGGCCCCCCGGGCGAGGCAATACACCGCTTCGGCCCCTGCTTCTCGTAGACGGGTGTCCTGGCTTGGCCCGACCAGGATGATTCAGTCAGTCGCCTCTTCTACCCTCTTCTTCCTTCTTTCACTTTTCCTCCCACCTCTTTTTCTTTTCTTCTACACTCTCATTCTTCCTTTTTCACCTTCTTAGGCGGCAAGGGCCAACCTTGAGTGGAAACAGGTCCTGTCCCTGCAACCACACTAGGGTATAGTGCCCGGGCAGCACTGGTAGAGTAATTGTGTCAGCCAAGCCCATCTTGCTATGGCACATTACCTACCCCCTTGTTGGCCTCCGTGTTGAGCGGTGCACCCGGGCACTGAATCTTTCTCCCATCTTTATGGGTTCTAGAGCTAAACCACCCTCTGATCGGGCCCTGAAAAGGGTCAGCACCGAAGTCCCTATAAAAGACACGACCTCATCTACTCCTACATTTCTCAAATTTGTGGTTATTCACTCAGAAGGTGATACACCACTTTCCAAAATGTCTCCCTTTCTTGTTGCGAAAGTGCTCGAAAGTGCAGTTGGAAAGAATTTCAAAGCTAAAAAGATGCCCTCAGGCGACCTACTCGTGGAAATTCAATCCAGACAGCAGAGTACCGCACTTCTTGCTTTGGACTCTGTGTCTGATAACAAAGTGACCGTTTCACCCCATCGTACACTTAATACTATTCAGGGCGTTATCTCCGAAGATGACCTGATTGAGGCCTCTGACACTGAAATACTTGAAGGGCTCTCTGACCAAGGGGTAGTAGCTGTGAGGCGCATCTCCCTGCGTCGGGATGGTCAAGAGCGGAAAACCAAACATATAGTTTTAACCTTCGAATCTACCACACTTCCCGAGGCTGTTAGGGCTGGCTATCTCCACTGCAGGGTTAGACCCTATGTGCCTAATCCTCGAAGGTGCTTCAAATGCCAGAGGTTCGGCCATGGTTCTCAGCATTGCCGTGGAAAGGCCACGTGCGCAAAATGTGCCAAATATGACCACCCCACAGAGTCCTGCACCAATGACCCACACTGTACAAACTGCGGCTTTCCCCACCCTGCATACTCTCGATATACTCTCGATCCTGCAGAACGTGGAAGGAAGAAAAGGAGCTACTTACTCTTAAAGTTAAAGAAAATCTTTCCTACCCAGAGGCACGCCGTCGTTTCGCATTCTTGCGCAAGGGCAGCTATTCGCAGGTGGTGCAGCGGGGACCTGCACCACTGATGGTAGCAGTGGCGACCCAAACATCCTTTCTGAACTATGGGAAGCCACGGCAGTCCCCTACGCCCCAGCTGAAGATTCAGCTTCCGGGGCATGCAATCTCGGCTGCGCGGTCTACGGACCCTCCCAGCCAGAGTGCGAACCCTCGCGCTCCAACAGATCAACAGCCTGTGTCCTCTCAGGCTGTTTCCCAAACCCAGATTGGGCCGGTGGCTGCCGCAACCGTCCCTCCTCCGCAATCTCCTTCCAGGGAGAAGGTTGGACACTCTCGCCCACACTCCCTTGAGAGAACATCATTGAAAGAGCGGCATGGCTCTCGTGCCGCTCCTGCAGCGCCTAGGGGGCAGGAACGGGTGAACTCGGGCGACGCCCCGCCCAGCACCTCCTCCGCCCCTCTGGCTGGGGCTGGTCGTGGACGGGGCATGGCGCCCCATTCTCCGTGCCTACCCAAACTTGCAGCTAAGGCCTTGCCTCAGGAAGCAGAGGCCATGGATGAGGGTACAGAAGTCTCCACTCATGCGTCTGAGCAAGACGACATGGAGTGGCAGACTTCTAAAAATAAGCACAAAAACAAGAAACCTGTAATCCCTCCAAAGTGACGTTGATTTTTCGTAGCCATATGCGGCAGATTTACAACTTTTTACATATTCTTACCTAGTTTTACTTTTTATTTTATCAACTTTTTAAGTTCCTTT
Organism: Ixodes persulcatus; assembly: GCA_013358835.2. Classification (NCBI taxonomy): domain Eukaryota; kingdom Metazoa; phylum Arthropoda; class Arachnida; order Ixodida; family Ixodidae; genus Ixodes; species Ixodes persulcatus. Next base: position 73,571 of record JABSTQ010005397.1, read on the forward strand.
TAGAGGAATGACCAACTTTCACTTTATACAGTGGAACTGCCGCGGTCTTTTACGCAATATTGACGATGTTAATTTTTTTATGGATGAGCTACATCCTATTGCTCTCTCCTTACAAGAGACTCATCTTAGCGATCATCATTAATCAGTGTTGTGTCGCCATCAAGTTTTTAGAAAAGATCGCCCCGCATCTAATTCATCAGGTGGAGTGGCGGTGGTTGTCCGAAATGGGGTAGCCTGCCCTCAGGTTCCTCTCACTACGCCTCTTGAGTCTGTGGCTGTGCGCCTTCTTTTGGACCGCCTTATCACTGTTGTGTCTATTTATATTCCACCAAACATTCCGCTGCATCTTCATGATCTTCAAAGTCTTATCGCACAGCTTCCTCATCCTTTTTTACTTTTAGGAGATTTTAACGCTCACCACCCCTTGAGGGGTAGCGCCCGTCAAGACTCACGTGGTGGGGTTCTTGAGCGGTTTTCATTAACATCTGGGCTCTGCCTTATGAATAAGAGAGAGCCAACCTTTTTTAGTGCAGCTCACAATTCATTTACATCTATTGATCTTTCTTTCTCATCCCCTTCATTGTTTTCTTTATTTACGTGGAAAGTTTCAAATAATCCCTTTGGAAGAGACCACTTTCCAGTCGTCCTGGAGAGTTTGGTTTCTGTACCAAGTCTTATGAAACGTACCCCTCGTTGGAAACTGGAAAAAGCAGATTGGAGTCTTTTTAGCCTAAACTCGGACCTAAAACCTCGCATGTTCCAGTCCTTAACGCATGATGAAGCCACGACATACATTACAGAACAGATAATTAATGCCGCTTTTCGTTCCATCCCTCAGACTTCCTGTAAAATAGCCAGAAAATGTAAGCCATGGTGGAATGACGATTGTTCCACCACCAAAAAGAAACAGGATAAGGCTTGGGGCATATTTCGCAGATATCCGACATTTCTGAACTTAATAGAGTTTCAGCGAAATAGGGCTCAAGCTCGTTGGACAAGAAAACAGGCCAAGCGGAAGTCTTGGAAGGGATATTTGTCTTCTATTAGTACCTATGTCACAGCAAAGGAAGTGTGGGACCGACTTCACAAAGTCGAAGGCAGATACCGTTGTTTCACAGTTCCTCTCTTTCCATCTGCATCCTCATTGCACGACCAGGCTAATCTGTTAGGCGCACATTTTGCAGCCGTTTCAAACTCCTCGCACTACTCTTCGGCGTTTTTGAAGTTTAAGTCTGATGTAGAGAGAACGAAAATCAGCTTGGCAGGAGGAGCCTGTGCACCCTACAATCAACCGTTCACAATGGTGGAGCTCCAAATGGCTTTGAATATTCGGAAACACTCTTCCCCAGGTCCTGATCGTATACATTACGAGATGATTCGACGTTTATCGAAGGAATCACTTTCAGCTCTTCTCATATATTTTAATGGCCTCTGGAAAGATTCATACTTCCCTACCGAATGGAAACAGGCAGAAGTGATTCCACTGCTGAAGCCTGGAAAAGACCCTTCCCTCCCGTAAAGTTACAGGCCAATTGCATTGACTAGTTGAATGGGAAAAACGTATGAAAGGCTAGTTAACAAGCGGCTTGTTTACTTTCCTGAACAAAATAATATTTTGGATGTAAATCAGTGCGGCTGTCGACCTGGACGCTCCACGACCGACCACTTAGTTCGGCTGGAAACTGTCATCCGGGAGGCATTTGTGAACAGACAACATTGCGTATCGGTATTTTTCGACTTGGAGAAGGCTTACGATACGACTTGGCGACATGGCATCCTGCGTGACCTTTTTATGTATGGAGTGCGTGGCAGATTGCTTCACTGTATAAAAAACTTCTTATATGATCGCTCTTTTCGTGTACGGCTAGGGACAACACTTTCCGACTTCTTTGTTCAGGAGAATGGTGTTCCTCAGGGCGGAGTCCTGAGTGTCACTCTCTTCGCCGTAAAAATCAATTCTCTCTGTCAGGTCATACCTTCTTCCGTATCGTACTCCCTTTATGTAGATGATATTCAAATTTCTGTAGGGCCGTGTAATATGTCTAGCTGTGAAAGACAGCTGCAGCTAACCATAAATAAAATGACTAAATGGGCAAACGAAAATGGTTTTACGTTTTCTCCAAAGAAAACAGTCTGTGTGCCCTTTTCTTTGCGGCGTGGGCTTTGGTTAGATCTAATTCTTACTTTAAATAGAAATAACATCGAAGTTAGAACAGAGCATAAGTTCCTGGGAGTGATTTTTGACCGCAAGCTTAACTTCGTATGTCACCTCAAGTGGCTGAAGCAAAAATGTCTACAGGCGATAAACATCTTGAAAGTTCTTTCACACAAGTCTTGGGGTTCTGATAGGAGGTGTCTACTTCGATTGTACTCTTCTCTTGTGCGATCGCGCCTTGATTATGGTGCCATCGTGTATGCATCTGCCCGGCCATCTACCTTAAAAATGCTTGACCCTGTGCATCACCTTGGGTTGCGTCTTGCAACCGGTGCTTTTAGAACATCTCCTGTTTTAAGCCTGTATGCTGACTCCAATGAAATGTCCCTGGAAAAAAGGCGGCAGTATCTAAGTCTGGTTTATGCTTACAATGTGTTATCGGAACCTAGCCATCCAGCCCACAGTAGTATTCGAAGAGTAAAGTTTTATCACATTTTTGAGCACAAACCAACTGTTGTTCGACCCTTGAACCTCCGTTTTGAATGCCTCCATGTCTCCCTTTACCTGCCACGTTAGGGTGTTCATTTCTTAGAAAGTGCATGTCATACTGCTCCATGGGATATCAAACGAATAGCTTGTGATTGGTATTTTACAAAATTTAATAAACATAACGTATCTCCACTCATTTTGCAACAGGAATTTTTAGCTCTGCAAGAAAAATACAGACATTACTGCCAATTTTTCACTGACGGTGCCAAGTCCTCGATGTATGTCGGCTCCGCTGTTTATTCAAATTCGTTCACCCATGTTACTCGACTTCACAATGTTGCCAGCATCTTTACTGCCGAACTATATGGTGTTCTGGCAGCACTTGACTATATAATCAGGAGCAAAGTGATGAAGGCCATTATATTTGTAGACTCTCAAAGTGTTCTTAGTGCAGTATGTTCTTTTACACCAACTAAAAATAAGTTGACTCGACTCGTACGGGCCAGAGCTCAACAGGGACTCGCTGGTGGGAGGGACATTAAGTTTTGCAGGATCCCGAGACATATGGGTATTGCAGGCAATGAGGCTGCAGATAGACTAGCCGCCTCTTCACAGAACCTTTTACCATCGAATGTCCGCGTACCTTACCAAGACCTTAAAACATCCGTACAATTTTCACTCTCGCAGCTATGGCAATCTGAACGGAAGTTAGCCGATAATAATAAGCTTCATGCCATCAAACCAGAACTTGGTACATGGAAAACCTCGTATAATAAAAATCGTTTCCATGAAGTCCTCCTGTGCCGCTTGAGAATTGGCCACTCGTTCATTGCGCATCAATACCTGCTTATAGGTGAGGAACCGCCATTACGCAAGCACTGTGGAGAAACTTTATTTGTTTTACATATTCTCTTTCTTTGCCGTGGCCTTCTACAACAATACAAGACCTTTTTCCCTGAGTTTTTCAAATACAACATCCCGTTTCACCCTGTCTTGTTTCTAGGGGAGCAGCCTCTCATATCATTTGAGCGTCTTTTAGCTTTTCTTAAAAATACAGGTATTTTACACAAACTATAGCCAACTTCTAGTCAAGTCTTAGTGTACTTTTACCAATCTATTTTTAACTTACCTAGTTTGGCGCAGTATGGCCATCGGAGCTCTTGCGCCATAAAACCCGCAAACAACAACAACGGCCCCCGCTTCCCGTAGACGGGTGTCCTGGCTTGGCCCGACCAGGATGATTCACTTAGTCGCCATATCTTCTACTATCCCCTCCCGTCTTTCACGAGCGTTTCGCCGGAGGAAGGTTGCAACGCCTATTGGCTGAAAAGAAAAAGCAAAAACAAGCAAAACAACACAAAACGGAAGTGACGTCAGTTTTTGTTTTGTTTGTTTTGCTTTTTTATTTTTATTTTGTTCACGTTTTTTTTTTTTTTACTTTTTATTGTTTCGACTTGATTGTTGGGTGCTCTTCGGAGCGTCGGGGCCTCGGTTCCAGCGGTCTTTCTTGTTTTATACGTTGTCGTGCTTTGTGCGTTGGTATTGCCGAGTTGGCCGAGTGTAATAATCATGAGTTGGTCGTGGTATTCAATGCTTGGGAACGAGCGTCGGCAGTGAAGTGAAGTCCACAGTGCATTCATGCAAGATAGCAGGCCCCGTCTCGCCACATCCAGGCCCGTAGGACGCTTATTCGGAACGTTAAAGGTGAGAGTAATTTACCTACTGGCGGCGTTCAATCGTCGATTCGACACCGCTGTAGTGGAATTTGATAGCGTGTGGCTACCTCACGCACGACCTCACGTAGCGTCGGGGACAAAGAAAAAGAAGATAAAAATAATCAACGCGAGTGGCATGTGGCTCAGGGCCCCGCCTGCGCCGCATTTGCATTCAATAATCGCAATTAAAGAAGAACCAAGCGCGTTGGGAATGTCAGCTTTTGACGAGCTCCAGCAGTCACAAAAGCGTTCTGTCGAAAGACGGGATTTACTAACAGATCAGGCGTCGCGAATGAACCTCCCATTACTGTTCATATGGTAGGCCTAGTTATTTAGGGATGGCGTTTTCTGCACCAATACTGTATTCTGCCTCGTGGTACATACATTCACACCTGCATTTGGACTGCTAAGCGGTTCTGCTACAGGTTAATCGCGAAGAGTTGCACTCTTCCATAATGTGCATGTTAAAGTGACAACAAATATGTGTGGCTCTCTGTTCTCCTTCTTCTTTGGTATGCAATGCGTTGTATTTTGTATTGTATTGTATTTTATTGCACAGTGCCGCCCGGTGTGCAGAAAGCCACTGCGAGACATGCATTATGGATGTATATTATCCAAAATAATGCTTGAGCATGAGACGAGAAAACAGGAATACTTCTTTATTTGCCTGCGTTTTATGTTTTCGCAATTCACCGGCTCACGCACCCTTCTTAAGGTTATTGTTTTGTTTGGTGTACATTTTCCAGCCCAGGTGTCGGATGCTTGCGGCTGATGGCTTCTGCCTACGTGCGTCAAAGAGTTGGGCCTGCACCTTTGCCGAGACAGCAGTGAAACAATAAGAGTTCTGGGTAACTGCAGCGACTGGATCACCAATGCCGTTCCACTTCCTGCACTGCACTCCGCGTGGGTCAGAGGGCCAGCGCTTGCCCTTTACGGGTTGCCGCCAGCCACGGTAAGTATGGCTTCGAGCCACGTCATGCGAGTGAAATGCTTGTCACCCTAGTGCCGTCAATGAGGCAATGACCAGTGCTCTGGACCTAGCCGCTCCTGGATGAACTAGGCGCTCTTGAGGAAGAACAGAGTGCTTGGAGAAGAGCTATGGTGTCCGCTTTTTCACTAGCTCCAGCTGTTGCAACAGACATTTTGTCGAAAGGGCCTCGCTTCTGACCGAGGGGCTCAAGATCGTCCCGTTTGTGTGGTCCATTAAGTCGTCGCAAAACCAAAGTGAGATGTTGGTTGGGAGAAAAGACTGCAAACTTTAAAAAGGCGCATGTGCGCACAGGGTAATATCTTTTTGCATTGCAATATTTGTGAAAGGTATATGACAACACACTGCATTGTTTTATTTATATCAAAAACAAAATAAGGGACTTTGACGTGTCCCTTCGATGATGTTAGGGGCTAGGAGAAAAGCAGGCGGCATAACTGCCAGGGGCAAGCGCACAGACTGATCACTTGTATGACAATGTGACTGCCAAATTCCCAGTAATCTAACAAATAGTCTAACTTGTGGAACTTTTGTGTCCTGGCCCCTTTAGCATTTGACCCCTTTAGCATTTCTAAAAAAGAGTGTGCATACCAGGCAATACAAAGCTAATCCACCTGTCGTTGATTTGAGACCCGTGTCAAATGAGAAGGCAGAATCAGTCAACAAGACTGAGTACCGCTTTACGACGATATTGAGCCCACCACCAAGTTCACAGCCATCCAAACCAGTGTGAAACTGCCGACCAGTATTCTAACCCTGAAATTAGCGTCGTGCGGGCATCCTTTTGCTCCGCAAGGCGTACCTAGCCTCCAAATTTCTCGCGTTCGGGAGGCAGGCATGCTGGGTGGAATGTTCCCAACAAAACTATTGCCAACTGAGACAGCAGTCCCCGTCTTCGGTCCAACCTATGCATAATATTCTCGGTACGTAAAGTTTCCCCCGGAAGTCTACATTTTTTTACTGTACTATTTTTGCCGCTTCAAGCAAGCACCATTTGTTAAAATACTTTAATCTTGCATAAATATTGTCAGGGTCAGAAAGACCTGCCTCAGCTGACGTTTCATCGAAAGTTGGGGAAGTATAAGCGTGAACAAAATTAGTGATCGATTTACTTTGGCACAGTGGCACTGCAAACGCTGCTGTCGTATGCCGCATTCAGAGTTTCACCTTGCATGCTATAAAAGTGGGCCGTGCATGCATACTTGGGCAGGTGCCACCCTGTTCAGTGAATTGTTTTGGAGTATGTGGCTGCACCTTCGATAGCTGTACTTCTCTAGGGTTGTGCATTGCCTTCCGTGTTTGGCTCTGCTACATGCTTTCTTCTCCACATTCACTGTAGGTTCAGAATTCCCTGTCCCTGAATCATGGATCAAGCCTTGCCAGACAGTTCTTTTGGGGACCACCACTTCTTGATGGACAGAGTCTCTCCTCCCGTGTCTTGCATTTAAGTATCTTTCCTGGTACCTCCTTTTAGACGGTCGTGCACAAGTGCTCCCGCCGTATTTTTCAAGTAAACTGCGGTCAGTCGACGCACCAGGTCACTGTGAAACATATGCAAGATCTTAATGGAGCCCGGCAGAGAAAGTTGACTTCACCGTTATTAATTTCCTGGCCTCGCTAGCAACTTTAACGAAATAAACATCACATTACAAAACGTTGTTGCCGCGGTGGCAAATGGTTGTTAGGAAACCCCAAAATGTCCCGTAGGTTCAGAAGAACATAAAGCATTTCTTTTTCTTTACCCATGTTACAGAATGTATATTCATAATTTATCCCAAATTTCGATTGACAAATAATTTGCCACATCTCTCATCAATTGTGGATAGCACTCTGTTCAAGAGAGAGTGATCATGCATTTTATGTTTTTCAAGGGGAGACCCTGGTCTTGACAGTTAGTTTTTTGTGATTTCTCACCCGATTTCGTGCAATTCTCACATATATGGCATTTTGAGTGTGAAGCACAGATAAAGCTTACTTTCCCCTTAACATATTAGTTTTCATGACGACCTTCACTTTAGTTTCTGCCATAATACCGGCATCAACAACTATGGCAGGTAAAATGTCTACATATTCTACAAATATTAAAAGATGCAAAAAGGCCATTTTTGTAATTTCGGGATCACCCTAAATTAAGTTATCACAGACTGAAATACTTTCAATCATCGTTAGAAATTAATCATAATAGTTACGTCTGGTAAGATAATCTCGTGGTGTGCACTTTAACAAGTTGTAGTCCTGGTGGTGGTGGTAAAAACTTTTAATTGTCTCTGATTTGTGCGGTTTCCCCCCCTAGGTTCAGGTCCCCACGTCCAGGGCCCCGCAGGCTACCGCTATTTTTCTGGCCCGAGCGATCAGCTCTCGCTGTTGCTCAGAGCCCGAGCCGAGTAGGGCAGTCTCCCAGGAGGATGTGGAAGGATTTGGTATGGGTCTGATCCCTTCTCCAAGTGGAGTCGGACAGGCCCAGGTACAGTGATAGAGTGTGGGTGTCGGGGAATTGCAGCCCGGGCATATGCCTCGATAGCTGCCAGGAAAGAAAAGGTGAAGGTGGGATAGATTTGGAAAAGTCTGTGTTTGTATGCGCCTCCATTCGGTAGCCTCGCGTCTGTTTAAGTCTTTGTGTGGAGGTGGATATGTCCTTCGTCCAGATCGGTAATATTCTGTAACCTGATTAAAGGTTTCAAGTTGCGGACTTCGTGTGGGGCGTTCTTCGGTTTCGTCGTCTGACTGTTGACGGTTGCAGACGGGTCTAGTCGAGTTGCTCTTGACCAACTCCTCTTTTCCATGCCGGGCTGCTCGGAAGGTCAGTCCTCGAGCGAGAGAGTTTGCACTCTCATTACCCTGAAGAGTGTGGCGAGGTGTCCACAGTATGTGAATCAAAGGGAGGTCTTCGTGGGTTAGCTGGGCTAGGAGTCTTCTACTCCATTTAGAAAGGAGTCCTCCTGCCCAGGCCCTGCAAGCAGCCTGAGAGTCGGTGAGTATGGTAACTGTGTCGTTTGGATCGTATCTGCTTGTGTGTTGGGTACTAGTTATAGCTAAGGCTATTGCCGCCTCCTCCGCTTCTGCGACGGACAGTGATCCGAGCAAAGAGGCAGCTGCTCGCCTCTCACCGTTCGGGCCGCACACCGCGATGCACCTGCCCGAGATGGGAGTAAAAGTACGAGGCCGCGTCCGCATAGAGCACGTCCGGGTCATCCTGATAGCGTCTGCGAAGGTACCTGACTCGGGCCAGTCTCCTTCCTGCGTGTACTACCGGGTGCATGTTTCTGGGAATCGGCATTGTTCGAATCTTCGCGGCTATCGTCGGATGAGCCGGTTTCCGCTCCGATTCATCTTCCTTTCGTGTTGCGTGCCCGTCGTATCCCAGTCGCCTGAGCAGTGCTCGCCCCGTCCGCGTGCGGTCGAGCCGAGTCCTCTGCCCAATCGCTTGTGCCTCGACGAGCTCCTCTACTGTATTATGTAGTCCTAGTTTATAGAGTCTTTCTGTTGAAGTGTGTTGAGGGAGGCCGATTGCCGTCTTCACCGCAATGCGCAGTGTAGCGTTCAGCGAATCGATCTCCCCCCGACGCAAGTTGTGGTAGGGAATCTGATAAGTTACCCGGCTGACTATGAGAGCCTGCACAATTCGGATAGAGTCTCCTTCCTTGAGGCCCCTTCTTCGGTTGGTGACTCTTCGGATGAGGTGAGCCGTCTGTTGGCTCTGTTTTCGGATCATCTGGACGGTGAATGTGGCTTTCGCGTCTTTTTCTAGGTATAGTCCCAAAATCCTTAGTCTGTCCGTCTTGGGTACGGCTCTGCCATCTATTTCGACGGTAATGTCCTGGAGTATCTTATTTCTGGTTGGCCCCCGGATGAGGAGAAGTTCGGATTTGTCTGCCGCGTATGAGAGCCAGATTTTGTCAGCGTACGCCTGAGTAGTTTCAGCCGACGCCTGTAACGCGTCCTGAATTTCGCTGTCCGAGCCTCTGTCGGCCCAGACCGTGATGTCATCCGCGTACAACGCGTGCCTGATGCCCGGAATAGCATCTAGCAGGGCCGGTAATCCCGCCATTGCAACGTTAAATAGTGTTGGAGAAAGCACCGACCCTTGAGGTGTACCTCTTCCCGTGAGTTGCATGAGGCCGGAGCGCAGGTCCCCGATACCTAAGGTGGCTACTCGGTCGCTGAGGAACGAACGCACGTAATCGTACGTTCGTTTTCCGCATCGAGACCGGGCGAGACCTTCTAATATCGCGTCATGAGACACGTTATCAAACGCTCCCTTTAAGTCTAGTGCGAGTACGGCTCTAGTTTGGGCTCTGCTCGGGTGATCGAGGACGTCCTTCTTGAGTTGCAAAAGAACGTCTTGCGTGGAAAGATTGGGTTTGAATCCGAACATCGAGTTTGCAAAGAAGCTCGTCGATTCCAAGTGCGGTTGAAGTCTCCGGAGCACTACGTGCTCCATCAGTTTGCCTATGCACGAGGTGAGTGATATGGGTCGCAAGTTCTGGAGCGAGAGCGGCTTGCCTGGCTTGGGTATCAGCGTAATATCCGCTCTTTTCCAAGCCCGAGGAAGCTCACCCGTGCTCCAGACGCGATTAAAGTATTCTGTTAAGGCCAAAATCGAGTCGTCGTCTAGGTTTTTTAAGATCCTATACGTGATTCCGTCCTTTCCGGGGGCTGTGCTACGGCTAATGTGTAGTAGCGCATTACGAACTTCTTGCTCCGTGATGTCTGCGTCTAAGGGATGTTCGTCTTTCTCGTCTTCGCATTCCGGGTACTGGTGATAGTTTGGTCTGGGCCCTGCCGCGATGTATCGTTCAATCAAAGTTTCCCAGAGACGACTTCTTTCCTCTCCACTTAGTGTGTGGAGAAGCTTAGCTAGGGCCTTATTGGTCTCCGTTTTGGCCTTTGTCGGATCCAAGAGGTTGCGGAGTATGCTCCATGTTTTTTTCGTACCTAGCGTGCCCTGGAGTTGATCGCACATCCTGTGCCAGTTAGCTTGAGTGAGATCTTCGGCGTATTGTTCGGCTTCCTGCGTAAGCTCAGCAATGCGTTTCCTGAGTGTCCGGTTGAGTTTCTGTTTTTTCCACCTCTTGGTGAGGCCGTGACGGGCATCCCACAGGTGGAGGAGGTGCGGATCTATCTCGGGAGCTTGATCGGTGGTGAGCACCGTTTTTGAGGCCTTTTTCACGTCCGCCTAAACCTGTTCTACCCAGCGTTCTAAGGCTCCGTTGTCCTGCGTGATGGGAATCCTTTCAGCCTTTGCAATGCGTAGCTGACGGAAAGAGTCCCAGTTTGTGAGTGTCTGTGGTTTGCCTCGTTTTTTTCCTAGGTGGTTGGGAACTGCAATTTCCAGAATGTGGTGGTCAGAGCCCAAATTTTCCTCGAGATTGACCCAAGTACAGTTTCCGCGCGCTTTGACTAGAGAGATATCCGGGCAGGTATCCCGGGAGACGCTGTTGCCTATGCGTGTGGGCTGCCCCGGTTCGTTGAGGAGGGTTAGTCTTAGGTTTTCTATGACGACCATCAGCTTCCTACCCTTTGGGGTGTCTCGTGGGTAGCCGAAAACACCGTGCGGCGCGTTAAAGTCTCCCACTGTGAGTAGGTTGTTCCTTCTCGGGCAAGTGATGCGGAGTGCGTCCTGAAAAAGTTCATCGAACACGTCTTGCGTTCTTTTCGGCGAGCTATAGACGTTTAAGAGGAAGAGACTGCACTTTCCTCGATCCCTGGCCAAGAGTTCGAGGAAGACGTGAGGTACGGGTGCAGCGAGTTTGTGTTCTATTACGGGAACGTGTTTGGCCACCAGTGTGGCGACTCTTGGCTCCTCGTCTTCGTCTTCTGTTTTCTGGCAGAAGGCTACGTAACCTGAGAGCGAGGGTACGTTGCCTGTTTCTTGTAGGGCTATAGCGACAGGCTTGCAGTCTCGCGTCGCTAGGAACTGCGTTAGTGCTCCACGTTTACGGCGGTAGCCTCTGCAGTTCCACTGCCACACGAGACCCAATTCCTCCGCCTTGCGCTCAGGTGTTAGTTCCGGTCATATGCATGTGGCCGTCACTACTGCCTCCCCCCGTTTCCATCGTGTGAGCAGCAAGCCACGCTCGGGTTTGGTTGTATGGCCTCGGTCACATTCGGGTTGGGTGTTTGGGCCGCGACAACTTGCAAGATTATCGGGTTCCCGGTTTGGCTAAGGGAAGAGGTCGTTAGCTCGTTGATTAGACCCGTCTCTTTGAGAACCAGATAGAATGCTTGCATTAGTTCGAATTTAGCTGTTTGTAATTCTGCGTGGAGAGCTCGTACCTCTCTGTAGAACTCCTCACGCGTTACAAAGTCCGGTTCGTTTTGGGTTTTATTGTTCTGTTGTTCGATTAGGGCTCTTTTGGCCGGAGGTGGTTTGGGGCTTAATTCCCCTGTTGTTGTCGATCTCGGGCGCACTGGGGTGTTTGTTTGTGGGGTGTGTGTGGGGTGGGGTGTAGTGATAGAGGATTGGGGAGACTGTCCCGCTCGGCTCACCTGCTCTCCTCGGTCTGTACTGCCTGTTGCTGTGGGGCCCTGGACTTCTCCCTGATCCTGCTGGATCTTGTGCCGTCCGTTTGGTTTTCTTTCTGGGTTTTTTTCTTTTTTCCCCGATGTCCCCGGTGCCGGTCCGTGCTCGCTCGGTACGGGTATTCCCATCGTTGGTCCGTGGTAGAAATGCTGGTAACCCGGGTTCCATCCCGGTGCCTGTGTGAGGGCCGCTGCGTAGCTCTCCGGACCCGTGTTGGCCAAAAGAGCGTAAGGGTTTGTTGTAGCGACTCCTCTACTTTCCAGCGCCGGCCAGTGGAATTGCGAGGTCATCGTTGGCGGTGAAAGTTGCCGCTGCCATTGCTGTAGCGGCTGTCTAGCGTTGGTATTGTTTTGGTTCTGTTGTTCCCTGGTTCCTTTGAACTGTCTCCGTCTCTGTTGCTCTTCCGCCCTCTGCAGGTCCTGGAGCCGGCCCTTGTTATACGGTTCACGCTTTCTCACCGGGCATTTGAATCGGTGGACGGATGTTGTCCCTTGCAGTGTATGCAGTAGGGTGAGTATTCTTTCTCTTCCATATCTCCGTTGAGGAGGCCGCATGTAGAGCACTTGTTCTGCTCGGGGTAGGGGCATATGTCTCTTCTGTGCCCTAGCCCAAGGCAGACATCGCACACCTGTTCCTTGGGAAAGTAGGGTTTGCACCGGCATTCCACCATTCCGAAGCGTACGAAGCGTGGAACCCTGATTCCTTGGAATGTGATGAGCACCGCATCAGACTTGCCCATCATGCGTGCGTTAAGAACTCTGGGGCCTTCGGGTCCCATCGGTCTGATTTTCTCGGTGAGATATTCGGTGCTGAACCCGAATCCGATCTTGGTTATGACTCCCCTGCAGGAGTCGTCCGGAGCGGCGATGTAGGCTCCAATGTCGTAGTCCTGCCCGTTCAAACTTAGGTGTTTCACTCGGGCCATTCTTTCCGCCGTACCGACGTCGGGTGTACTGAAGATCATTAGGTTCTGGTCCTTGCGAATCCGGATTGTCGAATCTTCCCCCTCCTGCTCCTTGAGGCCGCACGCTGTGGCTAGCGCGTTCATCATCTCTTGGGGGGCTTTTTCGGCGAGTGTGAGCCCATCGAAGGGCCTAATAACTACCTTGTAGTGATCCCTGGGAAGTGGTGGGAGTCTTTTGGCCACCGGTTTTCGTTTGGTCTGGGAGCCGCCATTTTTTGCCGGGTTGTTTGGGGAAGCCGACGGGGATATCCGGTTTTTCCCGCCTTTACCAGTGTCTGCCGCCATGTTGCTCCTCACGCTCTCGCGCGTCGAAGCTTCGGGAACGTTATCGGGTTTTTGGAGATTTCGTGCTGATCTCCTTTTGTCCCTCCGCCTTAGAATCTCGGTCCACGGAAGGTTGTTTCCATCGTCCTGGTGAACGGTGGAGCAGTCCTGGAAGCTTCCAGACCCTTCTCCCGTTGTATGGGTTTGGGATCCCTGGAGTTCCGACGTATCTCCTGGGGGCTCGTGATCTCGGACTGACTTGTCCCTAGTGTCCTGGTCCATGCTCTCGTGGGGTGTTTCGGCCATTTCGCCCTAGAGGCGCTCTGGCCAGGGGCCGATGCCACGGGCAGCCGTCCAGGATCCCTGGCCGGCAAGAATCTTGGTACCTCTGATGATTCTGATGAAGATGATCACCGGGGAGGTGGTTGACCCCGGTGGGGCCAGTTGAAGAGGTGATTCAGGAGCAGAAAAATTGAGCTCGGAAAAACACGTCCGCACTCTAGCTGCTCCTCTTCTTTTTTCAGTTGTAGTCCTATTGCACTCTCTAATTCAGGGGTTCTGAAACTGTTCCGCGGGCACGTCTTGCGTTCTGCGAGCAAATAAGAGTGGGTTTTGATTTCTTTTTTATATGTTAACCCAGATATGGTGGTGCAAAAATTTTTAACTTTCAAATATTGAAGCAAATAACACAATATTTTATTTATATTGAATTTGGCAACTTGGATATATTTAGTAAGTATTTTGCACTTTTAAAATAAATCTGCAAACTGCAAAACCGAGATGGCCCGCCGCAATGCGCCGGTGTAAAGCGGTGAATCTTGATACCAGCGTGCTGGTCAAAGCGGTGATGCTTTCCCCGAGTGGACCGGTGCGAAGCAGTGCAGCTTGACACCAGCATGCCGTTCAGGGCAGTGATGCTTTCCCCGAGCGCTCCGGTGCGAAGCAGTGAAGCTTGTCACCAGCGTGCCGCTCAAAGCGGTGATGCTTTCCCCGAGTGCACCAGTGCGAAGCAGTGAAGCTTGACACCAGCATGCCGGTCAGAGCGGTGATGCTTTTCCCGAGCGCTCCGGTGCGAAGCAGTGAAGCTTGTCATCAGCGTGACGGTCAAAGCGGTGATGCTTTCCCCGAGCGCTCCGGTGCGAAGCAGTAAAGCCCGACACTCTCGTGCCGGTCAAAGCGGTGATGCTTTTCTTGAGCTTGCCGGCGCAAAGCGGTGAAGCGTGCCGAAACATCAGCAATTGCGGAAGGGTACAGATTTCGCAGCACTTTTTGAAGATTGCTAGGGTTCCTTGTGGCCAGAAAGTTTGAGAAGCCCTGCCTTATTTATTAAGTATCAAACCCCAATATAGTTATCCAAGTTGTACAAAGATGGCAGGCAAAACTATTGATGCGACGATGAAGTGAATACTGCGAAATCAGGAAAATCATTTCAAAGCATGCTTGTTAACCGAGTACATGACTTTGAATAAATGTAACTAAATAAATACACACTTTTAAGTGTAATGACTGGGAGATATGTAGGTCATAACTTATTAATCAAGAAAAAAAAATGTTGCAGAGATTTGTTTAGCAGTTCCCTCTTTCTAAGACAAGGGTCTCCCCTTAAGTTTCATGTATTTTGGTCTTGCATTTAAACTGCTATTGTATAACTTGTTCACACCATTGTTTAGCGTGTTTCTTTCCAATGTTTGCATTTACAATTGCACTGTGTAATGTCCCTGGCCCGGAGGGTAAAATAAAGGAATAGAAACCAACCGATTCTGTAAGTCGCCAAGTTCAATTGCGATCTCCTTTTTCTGGATATGTACTGCATAGACCAGGGGCGGCCAAGCTGCGGCTCGCGAGCCGCATGCGGCTCTTCGGGTGTTAAAGTGCGGCTCGCGGGTCCCTCTCCTGGCCTCCACACGAACACACACACAAAGAAAAAAAGAAATGGAACGCCTTTGAAATTGAAAGACAGGCTGCGGTTTCGTAATCTTGCGCCACTGGTACAGTTGGACTGCTTTTGACTCGAATAGATTGAAAGTACTTCGGGATTCGCTTATTGCTCTAAACAAAAGTTTGCCACCCCCCCCCCCCCCCTGCGGCTCTTGGACATTTCGTGGTTTTGTTTGCGGCTCTTATGCCGGGCCAGCCTGGCCACCACTGGTATAGACCAAGCACCGGCCCCGGACAAGCGTAGGTCCATTGCCACCGACTGAATGCTAGCGGAGTTACCAAGTCGCGCTTGTGTTTGGTCCCATGGTGGGTGCACATTAGAGCACTGCGTGGGCCTACTTTTCGAGGGCAGTACCGGGCCTCCTGGCGATCCGTTCTGTCTGACCCTGGTCCGTTCCGACGACAAAGTGTGCCTAGTCAACATACAAAGACCTCTTCTGCACCTGTTTGCACGAGATAGCAGGTTTAGCAGGCTGCTCGACCGTTCATGTTGTGGAAGCATTTTTTGAAAATGAGTTTCTTACAAACGCTGCACTCAATTAGCACAATCTGTCTGCCAGAATGTGTGAAAGCAGAACAGATAGCACATCGCTCTTGGTAGAGCGCCTCCACCTTGACCAAGGTTTAGGGTAGGCCTGTGCAGTGCTCTAGAACACATCTAATTTCACTCTCGTCTATCACACTGCAGAGCTAGAAACCAATGTGCCCTACAAGCTGGTGGTGGTGTGGTGCCAATGAAATGTGGTTTGCCTCATCAAGCAAACGCATAGCTGGATGCCGGTACTTTGCTTGGCAGGACTTAACCGGGACTGAAGTTTTCGCCTTTTGCCAAGTTACGCTCGGGCACAGTATAGTTTGCTGCCAGATGCAATTGCAGAGCATGTACCCACCACTTAGAGCTACACGAGACTGGTTTGATTAAAATGGGAACTAGATTGCCCTTTCAGAAATACAAAGTAGTAGTAAACTTTATAACTTGCCATGTAATTCTTTCCTTCTTTAAAACTTTCTTTTTGTGCAAACAACACTAACAGCCGCCATTGAATAAAGTATGCCTAAGGTCGGCAAGCCTTTAAACAACCCTATCGCGTTGCCGCAAAAAAAAAGGCTTGAGGTACACCTAAGCACTTTTTACGAGTTGTAAATGCGAAAGCATGAATGTCGTCATGCTCGAGCGGGCCTCGCCAGCCAAACGCTTCCTTTCCCATTCCGCTCTGGCGCAGCTTTATCTGGCACGGGCACGTAGCGTCATGGGGTGGCTCTCCTTGAAACTGACGCACCTCGACCAATGGGAGCCTCCTTCCTTGAAACTATGACGCGCGCCATCCAATGGAAGCCCTATTCATGAGATTTCGTCTTTACTTGGAGAGGTCAATTTATTTGCCGTTTGGCTCAACTTTTTGCACGGCCCCCGCAGGGGGCACCTGTGAAAGCAGGTGTTTGGAGAGTGGCGACTCCACGGACCCCAAGCCCCGCACGGGGCGCCTGCACCTTAGGTGCTAAGCGCTTGGTGAGTAGCGTCACCACGAACCCCAGCCACTTTGGCGACACAACAGACCCTGAGTAAAAAGTGGCTAAGACCCTCCCACGTCTGGCTGTGCGTGGCTTTCCCGTGTGGAAAAGGGCATCCTGGTGGTTGAGCCGAACCCGGGGTAGCTTTGGACCCTTCGGGACCCCCCGGGTGAGGTAACAGACCACTTTGGCCCCCGCTTCCCGTAGACGGGTGTCCTGGCTTGGCCCGACCAGGATGATTCAGTCAGTCGCCATATCTTCTACTATCCCCTCCTATCTTTCTCTTTTCTCTACTCTTCCTTCATTCATATTCACCATCTTTGGCGGCAAGGGCTAACCTTGGGTGGCGATAGACCCCTTGTTTGGAACCACACTAGGTTATAGTGTCTTGGCAGCACTGATAGCGTAATGTCGTCAGCAAAACCTTTATTGCTATGGCGCATTACCTATCCCCATGTTGGGCTCCGTGGTGGGTGGTGCGCTACAGACGCCGAACGCCTTCCCATTTCTTATGGGTTCCAAGCTAAACCAAAAACCCGATCGGGCCCTGAAAAGGGTCCGACCGAAGTACTCGTTGTAGAAACACTTGCACCCGTGGAGAAGTTTCCTCGATTTCTTCTAATGCATTCTGAAATGGAAAAACCTTTATCCAAGCTATCCCCTTTCCTGGTTTCGAAGACTCTTGAATCTGTAATCGGAAAGAATTTTAAAGCAAAAAAAAATGCCATCTGGAGATCTCCTCATTGAAGTTGTAACCTCTAAACAAAGCTCAGACCTGCTGGCACTCAACTTAGTTTCTGACTACAGGGTTACTGTATCACCCCACCGCACCTTGAACACAATTAAAGGGGTAATATCAGAAGATGACCTTCTAGAAACCCCCGAAGATGAAATTGTCGATGGTCTGCGTGACCAAGGAGTCATAGCTGCCAAACGAATTTCTTTTCGCCGGGACTGTCAAGAAATTAAGACGAAGCATGTCATTCTCACTTTTGAGCTGAGAGCGCTCCCAGAATCGGTGAAGGCAGGGTATCTGAACTGTAGAGTACGGCCGTACGTGCCAAACCCTCAGCGTTGCTTTCACTGCCAGAGGTATGGCCACAGCGCCCAGAGCTGCCGTGGAAAGACAACATGTGCCAAGTGTGGCAAAAATGATCACCCTGCGGAGAATTTCTCGAATCCACCGTGCTGCATCAACTGCACTGAACCTCACCCTGCTTATTTTCGATCTTGCAAAAAATGGAAAGAAGAAAAAAAAATTATAACACTCAAAGTAAAAGAGAACATTTCGTTCTCCGAAGCCAGGAAGCAATTCTCTTTCCTGCAGAAGGGGCCTTACTTTTTGGTGGCACGTGCAGGGGGTGTGCCATCAGTCTTCGGTAGGAATCCAGGTCTGTTCTAATGACCTAGTAATTCCACCACCTCCACCTGCCTCAAGAATATTCGCTGCACAACTCCGTTTGTCATTAGACCCAATGAAACCACAGGGGCCTCCAGATGGTGCAGGGGCGAGGGATGCCTCTGTGCTCATGGAGGGGAGACAAGAGGAAAGGCGGCAACACCAACCTCAGGGAGAAGGCGCTGGTGCCTCCTCTATTCCAAAGGACGGGCTATCGAATGATGTGCCTGCCTTGGTTACTCGGACCCCTCCCAGGAAGAAGGAGGGTCTGTTTCGTTTTAAGGCTTTAGGAGAAGCCTCGACATCTAAGGAGGGGCCCGTACCAGCTGCTCCCTCAGCCGTTCAGCCTGAGGAGGAGCGGATGGAACTTGGTGAACCTTCTCCTCCTCGTTCGGTCCCACCTGATGACGTCAGTCTTAAAAAGTCATCCCAGAAAAAGCTTAATCCGCGAGAAACCCCACCCAAACCGCCCCAGGATACCTAGGGCAGGTTTTCTTTTTTGTTTTGTTGTTACTTTAAACCATTTTAACATGAACTCATATAGTTTTATACAGTGGAACTGTAGAAGTCTCCTGCAAAATATTGATGACATTCATTTCTTTCTGGATGAGCTACAGCCCATTGCTGTGTGCTTGCAGGAGACATATCTTAACAACACCCATACAAATGTTTTTAATCGTCACCGTGTTTTTAGAAAGGATCGGGATTCACACCACTCTTCTGGTGGTGTGGCCATTGTTGTACGGAGTGGCATAGCGTGTGTGGAAGTTCCTCTGTGTACATCACTGGAAGCAGTCGCAGTACGTGTTCTTGCTGATCGTCTCATTACGGTTGTGTCCTTGTATTTACCTCCTCATCGTCAACTGCATCTTCATGAACTTCAAGGATTGGTTCAGCAACTCCCAACGCCTTTTTTAATATGTGGTGATTTTAATGCTCACAGTCCCTTGTGGGGCAGTAAGCGCCTTGACTCTCGTGGCGCTGTTGTAGAAAGATTTTTACTGTCTTCAGACGTATGTCTTTTAAATAAGAAAGAACCAACATTTTTTAGTTCCACTCATAA